>JACSVZ010000015.1:40543218-40568631 GCA_014706295.1 Lycocorax pyrrhopterus obiensis | reverse complement strand
AGAACGTTCCAGAGCCGGGGGTGCCTTGGAGAAGAAAAAGCAGCAGAGGATGGAAATTCACTGAATCCCAGCCCCGTTCCTTTGGGGTTTACCCAAAGGGACACCTGGATCCAGGCAGGAGCACCCCAAAGGCTCCTCGGAGGAGTCAGGAACCCCAGGAGCTGCTCCTGTCCAGGGGAAATGCCAGAGCTGCTCTCAGATCCCTCCTGGGATTGCCCTGGGGTGTCCTGCGGGATCTCATGGACGGGACAGGAGCGGCCCTGGGTTTGGGGAATTCTCATTTCCTGGGTGCCAGAGCAGGGCGGGGGTGAGGCACATCCAGGATTTCCACTTGCACATCCCAGTGGAAAAAATCCAAATGGCTGCTCCAAGCCGCTGGAAAACCCCACAATCAGAGGGGGGTGTCTCCAACAAGGCTTTAATCCTGGGATCACCCCAAAAACCGGGATCATTCCTCTCCCTCCCCGGAGAGCAGAGCTGGGTCCCCCCCCGATCAGCCAAATCCCCAAAGAAAGCCCGGGCAAAGTGGCCATTATCTGTTTTCTTTAATAAAGATAGGAAGGATTTGTGTTTTCCTGTTAAGGCAAGGATCTGCTCCTGCTGCTCAGCTCCGGGGGCAGCTCTGATTACACAAAAAAAGCTGAATTACACCTCAAACTAAAGGATTAATTTCAGAGACGATTTAGAATTAAAAAAAACAAACCAAAACCAGAAATAAATTCCACACAGTCTCCTTCTGATTCCTGTCCTGAGTCCAGTTCCACACCAGATTCTGAGGTACAAGACAATAATTAAAAGATTGAGTACCAGAAAATGTCCCACTACCAATATCTGAGAAGAGTTGTCAAGGACTTTCTCAAGAAAGATTCTTCTGCTCATAAAATAACTCATAAAAGGTTCCCCTGATCATAAAAGTAACCTGCTGTCATTTTACCGTATCATTTTTCACTAATGATGATTTTTTCATCAAAGAATATTATTGTTTTAACTCCCAAATCAATATAATGGAGAAAATTGCATATCTGCCAATACAGAAGACAGAACAGACAGAGAAGTGCAACTTTGTGAGAGAGGACAACTAGAAGTTTGGATTAAAAAACTAACAATGAAAGCAGGAACATTGGGAGAAGATGAAAAAAGAACAAGGCATACAAAGGTTGTAAATCTGAAAACAGCCTTAGTTATCTACTTAAATTTTGTGTTTATAACAAGAAAGCTTTATTTGTGATTAATTTGTTTCTCCTGCCCTTCATCAATGGCATATATCAAGGAATTTGTTCTGATAGTTAACTGTTAGTACAGATTTCAAGAATTGCGTGTACCTTGAGGGAGAGAAGCAATGAAGAGAAGGTACATTTCATATTACACATTTAAAAGTTTCTCCTCTAAGATGGGATACCAGTAATTCCTTGTGCTGCATGAATGTTTCAGAGACAAAGGCATTCTGACAGTGAAATAAGGGAAGAACAACTCTCACAGGACAACCAACATGGCACCCAAATGATGAAATCATGGCCAGCAAGCATAGTTTAGAAACAGCTACAAAATATCCTTCAAATTAAATAAAGCTCCCATTTCCTGTTTCCCTGGAAATGCAACAAATGTATATTCACTGCGGGAGCTCAGGACTTCTGAACAATGAATCAATATGATTTCGCAGACGCCATTTTATTGTTTACATAAAACTCTACTTATAATTTTTACAACTGCCGTACACGTGGAACCTATTACTTGATTGGTCCTCTATCTTGTCCACGTGCTCAACTCCTGTGCACATGGAATCCATTACTTGATGAATTCTTGAGGCTCTGATAAGAATAACTAAGGATGGTTTGGCTGGGGCACACTATTAGGGTTCAAATATATTACAACATTTCACAAATAAAGAATTTGGAGCAGCAGGATTTCAACACTTACCTTATAGACATGTCGTATTTTGTATTAAATAGATTATATTTAAATGCAACTTAAAACCAGATAAGTACCCTATAAAGCGTTTTAAAAGATTTTTATTTTCCTAAGATTTTTTTTAAAGGTTTAAACATTTCTTACACAGATACTCAAGAGCTACCCAGGCAAGCAATAGCAGTTCCAATTTCTAAGTCAGAATAGCAAATGCTGTGTAATCAGATACAAATCTGATAATAGGATTTTCATCTTAGGTCCATTATATTCAGAACAGTAAATGTAAAAAAAGTGGTAGGTGATGGAGAAAGTGGAGGATTTTTCATCAATGGCCTCTGTGTCAGAGTGCTGTGATAACTGAATGAAGTTGTGAATTATTATCTAACCATTATATCCTATTCTGAATAATTGACAAAGGCAGCCGCAGTCAACTTCATGCACTTTTTATTTCTCTTTTTCACATTAAATTGAAAGTAAGTAAGTGCATGGATAGGAAGAAAATAGAGAAGTACATTACCATGGACAGTACAGCTACAGAGGTAAGGATAATAATAACAATTCAGGGAAATAACCTCCTTGAAGATGTATAAATGACAATAAAATACCTAATGTTCAATAAATATGGAATTTCATAAATATATTAGAAAATATGTTGGCAAATATCATAAGTAAATTTGTGTGTCCTGAGGAGTAAGTGGGAAACTTAAGGAAAATTTAAACAGAAGGCTACTAATTACAGCCAGATATTGAGAGACTACTTCAGCGGCTGTCTTCTGTCAAATAAACATCTGTCCACTTTTTAACTTTCTCTATGAGGTAACAAATCTGTTGTTGGAACTAAACAGCAGCTATCTAATAGGATATTCGCAGTGAAAATGATAACAATTTGGGTTATCACTTCTATTTCCCATGCTTATTCATTTATTCTTTTGTTGGTATTTGGTTTTGAGTTTTTGGTTTGTTGTGTTTTGTTTGCCTTTTTTTTTTTTACATAAATATCTGCATCAATTTCAATAATTTAAATTACTGATGTAAATCTACATCATTTTAAACTGAAAGCTGAAAATTAACCTAAACAAGGATGAGATAAAATAAACCTCAAAACTTTGTGTAGGTGTCTGTCTATGAGGTGGAATTGCTGGTTCAGATTACACTGTCAGATTACCTCACTGGTGTTTATACTGCGAAAATTAAAAGGGAAAAATCAAAATCTCAAATCCTCCTACCACCATAAATGGTTCCCTGTGGTCCATGTGTTCAGACATGGATCCACATCATTTACTCCTGCAATAATCCCTAAAATTGCTGTCACAGCACACTTTTTACTTTTGACCCTCTGCAAGAGGTACTTTGGAGTGGTGGTATTTAGCAGTTTACCAAGGAATTCCTTATACCCAAGGAACGTAATTATAATTTGTAAGTTGACCTGAACTGCCTGTCAGTTCGGGTCAAACCACGACAGTAAGCCAGATGGGTCATGTCTGAATTGTATCATTGGCTAAATCAGCACCACGGGTACTAGAGGACTGAGGTCCACAGTGAGGTATTTCAAGATGTTTTACTTGGGACATTTTTAGTGTGGTCCTGTGCACTGAACTGCCCTTAGTGACTCGGGTGCTGAAAAATGAGCTTCAACCTGGTTAACCAGAAAGGCATTCAAATTCTAATCACTTACAGTCTGCAATCTCAATAAGAGAATTGCCTCAGAACTCCAGAATTTTGTGCGTTAAGGTTTTCTTTCACAAATAGGAGCTCTGCAACTTTGACATCTTGAGCTTGGAACCAGCAGCACACTCAGCAGTGCTCATCATGCAACAGGAGGTTCACAACACATGGCAGTCCTTAGCTTGTGTGCTTGGACTTTGAGTGCACCCTTCCAGAGACTTGGGATCCCACACACAGCCAGGATTTAGCAGTCCTGGACTGGGATCTTAAAACTGTGTTCTTCAAGGTACATAAATTCCCGGCTTCATGCATACCTATAGCTGTCCCTTGCCTTGGGGCATTTGCCATGAATTTGAGGCAGCCTACTAAGTCTTTGGGATTTGGTGGCTAATTAGACATTACACAAGAAGCTCCATCCCTTTCTTTTTTTTTTTTTTTTTGTTTGTTTTTTGGTTTTGGAGATTTTTTGGGGATTTTTGGTGGGGTTTTTTGTCTGTTTTGTTAAAAGGTAAACCCAGATTATTCTCTTTTTCTAATATGCTTTTAATGTCTCAAATTTTTTCACTGCTGAAAAGACTAATTTTCCTTGAGAATCAGAATAAAAAATTTTTCAAAGTCTAATTTTCCTGCAACACAGAAATTAAATTTCACTCTCTCCACAGCATTTAATTGGTAATTGCAAGCCAAAGGCACAGGTGTCTGTCTCATTCTTCACAGTAGCAGCTCTACATGCACTTATCTATATCTCACACACACACACCTACCAAAGACTAATGAATACTCAAGAAATTATCTGTGATCCTTAAGACATTTTCCACAGACGGTGCAAGGACAGGGCAAGCCTAACTTGAAAAGAACATGAAGAAACTGGGAAGCTTATCTTCTTTTTCTGTTAAAATTAAAAGCTGCAGAACAGGAGTAAAGGGAAGCAACAACTCACAGGGAAATTAAGTTCATAGAAGAAATATTAGAAAAGCTATTATTTTAAGCCCAGAAAAGCATGTATGAGAATGTACTAAGTAGGAATGATGTTTTTCAAACTTATTTCCTGTTGACAAAAAAAGTTTGTGAGCAGACCAAGGGTTCCCTAGATGAATTCATTTATTAAAATAATATTTCATAGAACTATGTTCTGCCCTGTGGATTGATTACCAACATCACATTTTGAATATCTCATATCTCCACAGAGAAGGCTTAATTGGATGTATCAGTCATTTGATACATTCTTCTTTCCTGTCTAGATTATTTTAGCTTTTCAGCAGACAAGTTACAGTGAATGTGAATAAATTCAGAGAAGAGTTGAAATCAATGTTGAGAATGAATGAGAATAGAAGGTAATATATCTATACTAAGAAAGAGAAAGATACATACATTGATAATAATAACATTTGTGCATGCAGTCCCAAATCCCTCATATTTCCTTCATGTTGGTACAGTCTGCTTCTTATACTGCCTTGAAACTGTCCTAAAATACTCAAGGATTTTCTACAATCAGCTGCCCAAAGTCAACCTCTCCGCCTAGCACTCAGTAGCTACAAACCACTAGTTTGATTCAAACCACATCAGTTTTTCAATGCACTTATTCAGGCAGGATGGCTAGTAAGAAATTTAACAGTGTGTACCACTGTTTAGATAGCATATAGGACCATGAGGCCTGGACTAGGAATGCAACCAGACAGAAAAGAGCAATCTGTTATTTCCAATAATTTCCAATGTTATTTAATGGCTGAAGTAAACGGTGTGTTGAAAAGGATTATCCAACAGATGTAATAAACTTCCAGTTGAGAAAAACATCTGTATTCCAGGCTTAATTAAGAATTTAACTTACACTAAAGCAAAAGCTGATGTGCTCCACAGTCTTACATACTTTCTTAATGACAGACAACTCATCATGCACTTGAAGAGCAGTAATCCTTCTGCTCCCCTACCAGGTGTCTGCCTTCTAAAGAAGCTTGTCTCATGGTGTAAGAAGAAATAACACTCATTTCTAGCTTTCTTTGTAAGTACTGTTTTATTCATCAGGTTGGTGTCACAGCACTTTGGTGGAATGGAAATCACCAGTTAATTAAGTTTCTGGAGACTCGAGTCATCTACATCATCCTAAATGTTCTTTTGCCTGGCAGCATGTAAAATGTCAGCATCCCAATTAATATTTAGTTTGTAACTGTAATTTTAAGGTACAGTTGCAAGAATGATGGTAGAGAACTATGCCAAATAATCAGATGGTGCAGACCTTAAAAATATGCTTAATGGAACTTGTTGCTCTCAGCCTTGTACATCTGAACTTTGACATTCAAGTTTTATGTGCAAGCTTCCTAAGGGACTTGCATCACAGTTTGAAAGAACTCAGGCACTATTTTGTATGAAGCATAAATGAATCACCAGTAAAGACAACCACAAAGAAATAAACCATAATGATATTAGACACTACTAAGGAGGTCAGTGGGGATTATGAACAACTATGGTGAACCCAAAGAGTAGATTTAATCAAATCTTAACAGGTGAGTGTCATCATCAAGGCTGTCACATAGGTCAGTTCTTGGCTTTGCTGGTGGCAGGGAACAACAATTTCACCCATAGTCCTTAGATTTTCTATTAAGATTGGCACTGAACTTATTTCCTTAGAATGCCCTCATGGAAAGTGAGTAACTTCTCTTTTGAGGTCTTCCAACCATATAATCCTTGTTGATTCATTGAAGTTTTCCTGATTTACAAAGCACTGCAGAGGTTTGATCCCCTCAGAATCAATACTTCATTCACACCTCAGACAGCAAAAGTCTATTGGTCTTCCAGGAAGATAGAAGGGCTGCCATGAAAAGCCTTAAAACACCTCAGCCTGACCCTGTCTGAGGTATTTACATGGACTGAGAAAAGCACATATAACCACAGAAAAACATCTAAGCCTGTGATTAAAATCTTGTTTTAAACGAAAACAACTACCTTCTGCACAATTTTAACAGTGTGGTCTGCTACAGGATAAACATTAAGATGAAGATAAACTCTGTATTAGGGTGTTTATTTTCTAATCAGTTAAGAGGAGTGGAAATATTTATGGTTCCTTTTAGTATCTGACAGTTGAACACACCTTACCTGCTCAAAATGAAAATGAGGACACATTGATCAGGTTCTCTGCTTGAAAACCTGATTTTCAAGCCCTGTGGTCTTAGCAGAGCCTTAGCAGATTCATTCCAGCATTGTTACTATTGACAGCGAAGTGGATTAAGTTTTTCTGGCAACAGTCAAGGATATTTTGCTTTCCCCGCTAATCAGCTACTCCTCCTTGCACTGGGAAGCTCTCCCAAATCTGCAGGGTGATTTGGCACTCAGCTCACTTCTGCTAAGGGAGTTAAGAACACAGGTCCAATCCCACACTTAAAAGCTGCTGGAGGGCTTACACAGGCTCTGGAGTGATCCTAAGCCCCGGACTGAATTTCATTAAAGGCTGTTGACAACCACCAGGTTCCAATTTGTAGCAGATTGGGAAGAAAATGCTATTCATTCTGAAAATATATATGAAACCTTCATAAAAGTAAAATCAAATACACATACACACAATATAGCTATCTTATTTTGCATTTTTTAGATTTATTGATTTAAGATATTATGCTATATTTATATATATGTATACCATACTGTAAAAAACACCAGGGTTTGTTAGGCTATATAAAATTACAATTGTAGCTTCTTTGTTTCAAATCTGCAAAATATTGCTGCATCTTAACTCCCTTGTGAAGAAATTTAAGTATTTAAGAGACCTGTGAATCTAGTTGATCTGCATGAAACAAAACCCATGGAATAGAACTTTTCATCCCTGATGCATTGTTGTTCTTTTTGGAAATCTTAGCTGAAGACTTAAGGATTTGAACTGCCTAGATACGTGCTAGAGAACAAGTCCCTGCAGTTGGAGTTTGGGATTTATTGTTAGGGGAATGCTGGAAAGTCATGTGTACTAAACTCTTATCAATGGATAAACAGAAGTTCAAAGATGCTAACCTGTCTGCTTTAGCTCATAAGTAGGATTTTCCTGTGCACACAAAGCAGAAAGACAGAACCCAAACTCTCAGGTTAATCAGTGTGTCAACAATGCAACTTCTTGATTGCTCCACATATACAAGATTTAAGATACTCCACTACAAAATAAACACATTATTAGGTATAATAGAGACACAGAGATAGGCTTTAAAAAAATTCTTTACCAGAAAACCCATACAGACCAAACCAGACGCCCTTTTCCAAAGAAATAAAGAAAGTTGCTAGATGAATGCTATCTGACTATATCACAGACAAATAGAAGGAAACTAAAATCCTCACAAAACTGAATTAGGATCAGTGTATAATGCTTATCACACTGAACACATAGAGCTAATGAAAAAGAATCTTGCATCAAAATGCCTGATTTTAAAAAAACGTAACTATAATCACTCTTTTTAGTATTCTGAACCATATTGTATGCAATCACATACACTGATGCAGAGTAACTAAAACTTGTGGTCTGGCTACCCGAGGACGCCTATGCTGTTAGGGTCATCCTCCAAGTATCAATGATCTGCATTAGGCAAGGGAGATAGAAGCCTGAAGCTCAGCAGTTGTGTAGCCTATGAGAGCCAGACCAAGATCTTTAGCAGAGGTGTAGTACTGTTTTGGAATCACGCTTGCAATTTTTACTCCCTTAACAGATGAAGATTGTGTCTACAACTGAGTATCTGGAATTTCATGCTCAAGTATCTCAAACATTCAGTGTGGTTTTGTCGGGTTCACTAGTTCTTTGTCTCTATACCTCACCCCTCTTCTTCCTTCTCCTCTTTCTTCCCTGTCACTTCTTTCTCATACTGCAGTTAAAAGGAGCAGAAAAAAAAAGTTCCATTTTCAGTTTTGTTCATGACATCTTCAACCTTTAAGCCACCTCACTGAGGCTCACGTCATTATGAACTCAATTTCTGCCACGGCGCTTAATACACACACCCACATTACCTCTATAACATCTTGTTTAAAATTGCATCCTGCTAAAGGGTACCTTTTAGACTACAGACATTCTCTTCATTGTGCCCTTTTCCATATTTCACTGATACCTGTTCTCGTGACTGTTTAAAGCAATTTTGATAAACAATTCCTGATTTACCACTGCACACTGATCATATTTGAAGAATGTTATAATTTATATATAATGTTATAATTTATGGAAAAACTGAACATATAATATAGGTAAAATTTGAAAGATGACAATATACAGCTTTTGTCTAGAGCTATTTTTCCATAGTTAAACAGGGGGCTCTAGGGGAAAACAGTGTTTATTTGCATTCTAATAGAAGAAGAATCCTTTTTTGAAACCTGCCACTGTTTCATTGTAAAGTAAGACATGCCTGAATAGACTCTTTTCAGCATTTCTCAAACACCTTTAAATTACCATATCCATTTAATTTTCTCAATGGAAACTCCAGAAGGATAGCAACGTATAGCATGGGTTAACGCACTGGGATGCTCAGCAAAGAAGATAAGAGCAGTGTGGCAATATGGTTCCATTGCACCACTCAGAGAGGTATTTGCAGGCAAGATAGACTCTTATTCTTCTAAATGGTCAGACTCCAGTGAGTTGTGATAGGGCTGACTACAGCACATTGCTCCTTTTTGGAAAAGGAGGGGAGGAAGAATGAGACAGGGAATGTTGATTACATCTGCATCCTTCTGACTGGCATATCCAAACTAAAATGAATTGATTCTGTTAAATATTTCATTTTTGAAAAGGCTGAGTAAAGAATATTCAAATGCAAAAGTATGCAAACTGTGTAGGCAAGGTACTATCTATATAGCAACAGTACCAGAGAGTTTAAAATTGTATTCATTCCTGTGAGAAAGAATCCAGAATACTGAAATTTAGTATTGGTCCTGGAAATATCGTATCACTAAAAGTCTAAAAATGCTTACTCCAGATATTTTTAGTGCTATTTTCTCTTCTGTGGAAAAAACAAACAAAAGTTGAAAAAAAAAAAAGTAAACAAAACAAACATCCAAACAAACACACCAAAAAACCCACCCAAAAACACACACAGTCCCACCCCCCCACACACAATAGAGAGATCTTTTCTGTTCCTGCAGTTCTTCAGGTGTCATTGTAACATGCTATTACTGGTTATTGATCTACTTCCATGTCACATGCTGCTTTTCCTCATGCCAATAGGTAAAGCAATCTTATAATAAGAAGCAACATCTCAATAGGATGGGTCTTAGGAGCTATTTAGCATCTAATATTTTTCCCAGTGCAAATCTTGCAGCATAGCAGTGTAATTCCAAGGAAGATTCAGAGAATGATTCAGAGGAAAGATTTGATGTCTGTCCCTTGCCTACAGAGCAGTAAGCTGAGTTCTCACCAGGTTTTCACTCACAGGATGTTGCTAACCTAAAGGGACAACCCAGTGATGTGTGCAGGAGCAAAATATTCTGAGGACATGTCGCAATTTAATAACCCTCTGGAGTATGACTATTGGAAGTCATTTGTGACCTCCAGCATGATGTTAGCAATACATAGTTAAGTTCAGGAGCTGACTGAAACGAACACAATTTTCTCATTAAAGTTTTAAATTTAACCCTCCGCCTCTCACAGGTTTCCCAAAGCTTGTATTATAAAACAAGGGACTACCTCACCCCCGAAAAATTATGCCCTAATTCTTATTAATTACAATTTATTCAGGGTACTCTTCTTCTTGAACAAGGATTGTACTCTGTTACACACTGTGAAAAAGAAACCGAAAGACAGTCACTGTCCTTGCATCAACTAAATATAAGAGATAAATATTAATATAGATCACCAGGGATATCACAGGAAACAATGAGATATTATTGGTCAGGACATTAGGGGATGATCTCAATATATCCTAAAATGACATATTTTTAGAAGTATCCTTAGGCCTTATTGGCATTTTTAGGGTCAGTGGTCAATCTGAAAAAGCTCAAGAGTGGAAACTGCAGAGACCAATAAATACACAGGTTTACAGAACTTAGGAGATAATGACTGAACATATTGCTTGGTGCTCAGTAGAAATCAGCAGGGCAATTTAGTATTCAAACTCTATGACTGGTCACCAAAATCTCATTATATGGCTTCTTTTTTAATTGAGCTTTCTGATCAGAAGACATGATGAGCTCACCAGGACTTTTGATTTTTTAAGTAAGTGTAAGTAGGTAATAGCAGATCTAGTGAATACAATTAGACACTCGAAGTTTCCTTTTTCTTGTAAATCAGGAAGGTATTTTGGTGAGGTATATAGACATCAGATTTTTCCAGCATGAGCAAACAAAAGAAAGGATAAGCTCACTAGAAACTAGTTCTATTGACTTCATGTAGCACAGAGTATTCTACTTTCTCCTGCCACATTCATGAAAAGTAATTGCATTTTCATATACATGCAAAATTCTTTTCACCACATTTGAGTTCCGTTTATTCTGCCTACACACCATACCTTTCTGAGAAATAGTATGCTCACAGAGCACTTTATCAAGTGAGAATATAGGCCCTTCTGTAGCTGAACAGGCCTGCCCGTACAGCATTATACAATTCAGCCAATGTTATCTCATCCTCACTGATTCAGCTCTTTCATCCATTTATACTCTACCTAAAATTAACATCACAGAAGAAAAACAGAATTTACCCATAGTAGTTTTTCAAAGAAAAGACTGCAGATTTGGGGAGAACTGTTCATCATGATCTTCTAGGATCTTTAACTGATGTAAGCACTAATGGAATCCGGAGTCTAAATAACAGCTTTGAATTGACCTAGGAAGACTTAATGGACAATCTATGTCCTGCGATAAGTAACACAGAGACAAAAAAGCTTCACAAACATCAGAGGAAGCATACATACAGCAAGGAGAGGAAACATCACTTATATTAACAAATAGAAAGATTGATTTTTTCATGTGACTTTATATACCTAATATGCACTCAGAAACATTTAAAATTAGGCATTAATATGTAAAGAGCTCATTGAAATAAATGAGGGTATACAAACACTGTCAGATCTGAAATCTTTTCTTACTTATAATCGGAGAATGGTTTGAGTTGGAAGGGACCTGAATCATCATCTAGCTCCAACCCCCACTGCCATGGGCAGGGACACCTTCCAGTAGGCCAGGTCTGTCAAACCCTCATCCAATCTACCTGATTCCAAAATATTAGCCAACAGGTCTCGGTAACATAGAAACCTGACTCTTCACTAAACTCGTCGAGCTAAAGTCCATCTTCTCATCAACTTCCTAATATCTCTCTGTATGTGGAGACTTCTTCCCCACACAGAGCTAGCGCACCCACACTGGGTGTGGTCCTAGCAGGTATCCTGTGACAAGAGAGTGCAACGAGCACTGTGCAGAGGTAATGGGGATACAGACACCATCGCAATTCAATTCATGCCTAATTAAGTCTGAAGGACTGTGCAAAGAACTAGACTGTGTCCGCTTATAGAAGTTGATTGATACTTTTATTGACTTCTCAGGCTCTGAGTCAGCACACCATCAGGTCCTGGAGTTTTAACTCAAGCAATGTACTCAAGAATATGTACTACTGCAGCAGGGCCTTTTCCCTTAAGCCTGCACATCAGCATAACACTGAAGCTCTCCATAAATCTGTGTTTTGTTGATGTGCATGAAAAAGCTGATATCATGACTGAGAAATTTTGGTGAATGGAAATATTAGCTTAATGACAGATCTCCATTACATTGTTTCATTATGTAGCTGGACTAAGTTTTAAAAGGTATGTGTTCACACTGATTTCAGTGTAGAAACACAGTTGGGCTTTAGTGCATCTGAGATTCTACAAGATTTGAGCAAATTAATTGCAATCTCTTATACTCTCTCATTTTAAGACCAATTACAGATATAGCAAGCTACTGTCCACATCTCCTTGTACCTATAATATCAGGTATATTTTGAAAGTAGACAATTTACATTAGTATTAGATTTTGAGAAGCAAAGTATATTTAGATATTTTCATTATAAGTGTAATACAACAATTATCAAGGAAGGACATTCACAGGAAGTGCAGTGTGCTTGAAAATTTGTTCTTTCATATGAATGCGCAGTATCAGGTCTCAGGTCTTGTCGATGAATACATTATCATGCATTACACTGTTCACATGCACACTCCTAGTTTATGGCAAATGCAGCATAATTCAGCTCAGCCCTCTTTCATTGCAGACTCCTGCGTTTATTGTGTTTTAAGACACGTGCACTCAGTCCTACTAAGGTCAATAGACTATTTTGTTTTGCCTCTAATGGCGAGTAAGAAACCCCAGCATGGGAATCTTTGCAGTAGCCAAGGAAGAAATCCTGCCTATGAAGGATGTCTGTTTTCCTCTCCCCATTCCCCTACTATGACCACATTACAGCAAATACAATCCATAGAAGGAAGTATTCTCCTTTGGGGTCTCAGTAATCCAGATTTTATAGGAGTGTACTTAGAATTAGTCCATATTTGAAATTGCTTACAGAATGCTATACAGATCAATGAAAGGTGGCAACATGACTCATCAACAAGAACATAGATGAGTCATGAGAGTTCTCCACAATACTGGTGGTTAGATTTACACTCCAGTTTGAAAACATCAGATCATTAGTAAAATTACTGAGTAGAATTCTTCAAGAAGTATTTGTATTGCTCTCAATATTAACCATTAAAAAAAATTCACAGATTATGGGAATAGAAAAGACAGAAAGTGAAAGGAAAAAGGGAAAAGACAGTGGAAGGGGATGGTTTGAATCATGTCATACAGAGAATGAGACCCTTGTCTGAAAACAAGAAAAATAATCAGTGGAAATCTCCAGTCATCTTATTTGGTGCTTAAACAGAAAACCCAAACTTTTCAGATTTTATTGCCATGCAGACTTTAAGAGGCTTAAGGCTCCTAAACAGCAGTTCTTCAGATGGAGTTCCAAAGGATTTTGAAATGTCAGTAAAATTTTCTAGGACTGAAAAAACAAGACTCCAAAAACCCCTGATCAGCACTGTAAATTCAAATATTTATTTTGTTTTTAAAAACCAAGACACTAAGACAGAGACAAAATAACCTGCAGCATTTTTCATGCAGCTGCTTTATTTTTAAGCATGCTAAGGAGGGCTCAAGAAACAAAAGCATTATCAGCACTTTAAGGATTAAGTGTTAAGTGTCATTCACTAGGGAAACTGGTTTCAATTTCCCCTCCCCATCCTCGTCCAGTTCAAGATTTATTTATCATGGTCAGACTGAGATTGGATCAAGGCAGAAGACAGAACTACTTGCATGCACATCTGGTCCCAAACTCCAGTGACACACAAGACAGTCTCACTCAGAGTAAAATCAAAATTCTTAAAACACTAACATATCTTCTGCCTTTATGACCGAACTTTATCCCACAGTTTTCATACCTTTTAACATAAGCAAAAAGTATGCAAGCAGGACACCAAAAAAATTCATTTCTGCAGCTGTTCTATAACCAGTCACTGAGAGCTGTCATGGAAATGATTATGAGCAGTAGTTTATTATTTATGAGCAGTAGTTTATTTCCCATGAACATTTCACAGGAGAGCGTAGCTCTTGGTGGAACATAATCGTGCAGCTCATATGGATCTCTGCCATCAGCCTTTGGGTACAACGCCCAGGTGAGGGCAATTGTCTCAATTGTCTCTACCATCAAAAATTCCATTTCAACATAAGTTAAGGTCTTGTCTATGTTGAGTTTTCTGGCCTCTTCCAGAACCTCATAAAACTTTTGATTAGAAGCCCTCTTATTTTGAGGCTAAACATTAAACTTCTTTAAACCTTGGTCAAATCTGGTGCATAAGATCAGTACTGGGAGGATGAACCGTTGAAGTCCTTTGATGTTTGAGAGAAAGTTATTATATCCCTTTCAAGTCTCTCTTCCTGTGTTAAGAAACAGAGAGGGGAAATATGTTCTCTTCTGTTCACAAAACATCTGTCATCTGTTCTGCTTTCATCCTATCTTCCTTCTTCCAGACCCCAATACAGCAGAATTCCTCTTCTGTGAGAGAAGTCTAGGTATGATGTTCCAAATCCCAGCTACTGTACAGCAGACTCAATACTTCTGTACCTCTCAGGGTGAAATCCTTTGCAATAGACACTCTAGGATGACATATGAAGAAATATTTTTGAAGAAGACATGAGAAATCAGTAAAGCAAAAATGTAGGCCTTAGTCTCTGAAAGTTCATAGAGAGATTCAGGATAGTTTCTTGTCTTCTTCACTCTTAATTAAGAACAATATTCAGAATGTCTAGTTATAGACAGTTTGCTCACTGATATTTTAGGAAAGAGCACCTACAGAAATCGCTACTGAGTCCAGTTATAGGTTTGAAGAACAAACACCTAGTGTCAGTATTCTTGATCTTTGTGAAATTAGGAACTAAGAGCTGATTTTTTAATTAATAAATAAATAGCAGATGTTCAAATGAGGGAATATATTATGCAGATGAGCATAAAAGATTTTTCAGTACAGTATATTTATTAATAGAAGAGCAAGTATGCTTCGATGACTGCATTGGCTTGATCACACCGTAATTTCACCAGCTGCCAATCACCTAGTTATAGACTGAATTCAACCTCTATTTTAATTTAAGGCAAATATTAAGCATTGTGTATCATCACTGTCTTGCCAAGCAGACACAAAACCAATTTGTAACAGCTGAATCAGCAGGGTCATTACAAAATCCGAAACTATGGTGAAGTTAAAGTGGAGCTAAATTAGCTTAATTTCTACCTCTTGAGCTAACATTGCCATCTTCACTGACTCATACCTGCACCCATGCCATGTATTCACAGCAGGCTCAATCAGTCACCAATACAAACAGAAGTGCTAATGTTACTAGAAAGAATGTCTACACCTTAGTCACAACTTATTGCAACCACGGATGCACATTTTATATGCAAGAAAATCCCCAGTACCATCTATTTTTACCCTCTTCCTTAACTCAGAAATGCTTTTTCCTTCTATTACTTTTTGACACTTCGTATGCTATTTTACGGTAAGAGAGAATATACATAGTCACCTGGAGTATTAATTCAGAGGAATACTCTAATTAAAATTCACTGCTAAAGAATTTTACTGTGATTACAAATATAAATTATGGTGGGGTGTGGGGGAGAAGGAATTGTTTCTATTGTTAGTTATTTTTGAGAATAAAGAACTCATGGGTGACTTCCACTTTGTAATCTCTGTACACTAGAAGAGACCTGTCATTGTTTGAAAGTTTTATCCCTTGAAAGAGGAATCCTGTCATACAAAAGAAACCATTTTTGTAGAACTAAAGAAATTATGTTGTGTCTTCACTTACTATAAATTTTCCCTTATGAGTTTTTCTCCTTGATTACTAAAACGCTACAAAAATATACTTGAATTATTAGAGAGATTAATCAAAATTCACCTAGGCTTTATTTGAAAAATTATTAGAATTCTTATCATTTTTTAGTAGAATAACAAAAATTAATTTTGGATATTAGTATGTTTTAATATTTAAAAGTGTCTAAGAAGTCTAAAGTTAGTTAAAGACACTAATGTGTCTTTAAGAGTATCTTAACAGACATGTTGTTTACTCAACACATTTTTCTAAACCCATGTCTAAGCATAATAAATTTGAAGTTAATTTTAATATCATTCCAGATTCTCAAGCTTTTAGCCAAATATTAAGTTTAAGGTAATATTCTACATGCCCACCAATTTGCAATTGCATATAAACAAGATGTTAGCAGGGTTTTTGTTTTTTTTTTTTTTTCAAAAGAAAATTAGTTTACAGATGGTTGGAGAATTAAAATGCTATAAAATAAAATGCTAATGTGAAAAACCATAGCATCAAATATCAAGATCTTCAAAATCTGACTGTAGGGACTAAAGGCCATATTTTCTGATACTAACCTTCTCCAGTTTCCCAAGCAAAATATGCACCGCTTAGCCTCTTCATCCCCACCATGAAGTAATGCTAGCTCAAAAATGAGGGGAAAATGCTTTTAAATTCTGTTGAAACATATATATTTATAATAATTTTCTGGAAGACTCTTTAAAATATGTTAAAAAATGAAATGACACATCACTGGACAGCATTCTTTCTTACTAGGTTCAATAAATCTTTGTACCAAGGAAGCAATACATATCCCTCAATTCAATGAGTAACCTACCCCATCAAAAACGAATGCATTCTGCTGTAGCTGAGTACTATTGCTACTAGGAAACATCCTACTACCTGAGACTGTTTAACAATTTATTTCAATTTCTTTGTTGAAAAACTTGCCTAAAGAAGAAAAGTTCAAAGTGTTGTTTTAAAAAAAACCTTTTCCACCCAGAGGGTGGTCGGTACTGGAACAGGATCCCAGGGAAGTGGTCACATCACCAAAACCTGACAGAGTTCAGGAAGCATATTGACAATGCTCTGGGGAACATGGTGGGATTCTTGGTGTGTTCTGCATAGGGCCAAGAGTTGGACTCTATGATCCTTGTGGGTCCCTTCCCAATCATCATATCCTATGTTTCTATGATACAACTCCTTGCCAAGTCTTGCATCTCTGTTCATTCCTACTGGTGTCTTTAAACTCATTTGAGTCAAAGTACATCAATTTTATGGCTGGTAAAAAATTTCTGTGTAAAAGACATTTATCTGGAAAGAAGAAATAAAATCTAGGTAATGCTTCTAGTAGGCTTCTACTCAAATAATATTTTCTTTTTCTTTTTTTTTAATTAGCTCTCATTTTTTGCATTAGCTCTCTGACACAAGTTATTTGTCTTTCCCTAGAGGTAGGTGTTACAAACACTTTCTCAAATTGCTACCACCATAATGCTCTTGGTGCTTGAGTTCCAGTGAAAGTTAGTTTACAGCTTCTAAACGATATTAGTGACTCTTAATATTAATAAACAAAAAGGTTGTGTTTCAAAACACCGTGCTCCATCAACTAAATTTACCTGTGTTTTGAAAGTTCCGGTTACAGAAATGTACTCTGGGAAGAGCTTGTCCGTAGCTGCAGTGGCATGGGTTCTCCACGGGCTGCAGGGGAATCTCTGCTCCAACACCTGGAGCAGCCCCTCCTTTTTCTCTGACCTTAGTGCCTGCAGGGTTGTTTCTCTCACATTTCCTCTATAACAGCTGCTGCACAGTAATTTTACCCTTCCTTCCTAAATATATCACAGACATGCCACCAGCATCACTGGTGGACTCAGCCTGTGCCAACAGTGAGTCCATTTTGGAACCAACTATAACTGGCTCTGCCCTACTTGGGGGCAGTCCTAGTATCTTCGAACAGAAGCCACTCACAAAACTCCCCTACTACCCAAAGTTCACCACATAAACAGAACACACTCAGCTTAGAGTGATTAAATTTGAATTTTTTTTAAAAGCAGATGGTGACCTGTCCCCTATAATTCCAGGGGGGATAAACATGCCTTTTACAAGGGCATGTAGTCATAGGACAAGAGGGAATGTTCTTTAAACTGAAAGACGTAGGTTTATATTAGCTATTAGGAAGAAATTCTTTACTGTGAGAGTGGTGAGACACCGAAATGGGTTGCCCAGAGAACCTGGGGATGCCCCATCCCTGGAAGTGTTCAAAGCCAGGTTGGATGCGACTCTTAGCAACCTGATCTAGTGGAAGGTGTCCCTGTTCATGACAGCAGGATTGTACCCAGGTAATCTTTAAGGTCCCTTCCAACCCAAACTGTTCTATGATTCTATGCTTGAAAGTAGAAGCACATCACACATGGACTTCTGTATAACACCTAGACTGAATACAGAAGTAATCATAGTGCATTGTCTTTCTACATTCAAGATTATATACAGTTCAGTGACTGGCAGAAACTGCTTTTTAATTCCCATCTCTATCAGTGAGACAGCCTTAATAGTGTTTTCTCTACAAAATTACAGAAACTTTAAATTTGTACTAACTTTTCCAAATAGTATTGCAGTCTATAGGCCGGGTCATTCTCGTCCTCTCAGAGGAACCTACTAAAGTTGTGTTTCAGGTACTGCACACGTATGTGATGAAAGTGTCCCCAGGTTGTAACCAGGATTTGCTCAATACCAAGCAGGTCTCTAACTAGTCCTAACTAGTGTTTTCTTGTGCATAAGGATAGCACAATTATCTCCTTACTCTTTATGTAAATACATATAATTCTTTAATTTCCAGTGCTTTGTCTGCATTTAAACTCCTAAAAGACATGACATATTTTTCTGCAATCTTCCTGAAATTAGTCTTTCCAGATTTTAGATTCTGAGAACTAGATATAAAAATAAAATCTAGTTCATACAGGACTAGATTTTTTGCATTTGATTATTTTATTACAGTTGTCATTCATAGAACATATTTTTGAAAACGTTCCATATTTGTAAGTCCTTGCAGCCCTGAAAACACCTTTACAGCATAGTAGCAAAAAAAGTCCAGAAACTACACTCTCTGTCCCCAAACAGCTTATAACCTAAGATACTGTCAACATCGACAAAAATGATTCAAGAGCGCTGCAGAAGAGGGATAGCAAGCTTCTAACAAGGGAAATAAATGATGTAGGGTGGATTTTAACAAGAACAGGGTCTTAATTAGGAGGGATTTGGAGAGAGAGAGAGAAAAAAAAATTCTTGTAATAAGATAATTAGTGGCAGTAGTCTACATCAGCACAAATTAGGACAGGCAGTTGGCAATTAGAAAATACTGCTTCCTTGGTGGTGTCAGTCAACTGGCACAGAGCAGCAAACATTTCTAAACCCAATAAAGTGCCAGATATCAGCTGGAAACAAAATCATCTTCTCTCTCTTTGTCATCATAGTTTGAAACTCCTTTTCTTTAAGTACTTCGAAAATGAAATGGAATATTTGAAAACAAAGTACTAGACACTCCCTAAAAAGAAGACTATGAATAGGCAAAGAGAGGCCAAAAGGAAGCTGTCAGATTTTCGATTGGGCATCCATCATATGTGGTGCGCAGGACGCTTGTTCAGATAAGAACAATTTTATGCCCAGGAAGGGGTTAAGTCTGAAACAACACAGTTGAAAACAGATTAGTTAGATTATGCACAAAAGGCTTACTATCTTTGATCTTAGAAGAACCTAGGCAGCTCCTGCATTTTTGTCTTATTGAGACATATACTAATATATTTGCAAAAGAAATGAAAAGATAATTTACACCCAGCTAAGCATACCCTGTCTGTCCTCTGGCTCCCTTCTGAAATGGCTTTAAAGACTTGGAAGCTACAGCAAAGCATCCTCTTGTCTAACCTGTCAGACGCAGCAGAAATATTCACTGTGGACTGTACTGTTTACCCTCTATTCTTGGCACTTGGTAAACACAAGATTTTTTTTTTTTACAACCCATGTCTGTGGCTCTCTATAATTTCTCTGACACAGCGACTACCTTGCATCACAGTGAGTCTATTTTGGATGAGTCCTCTGGTTGCTCTGAGGTGTGTGCTGATTGACATACAGTACTTTGGCAAACCTTTCTAGAAGCCAGTGCCCCAGAGCATCTTGTGGTGCATCCTACAACCACCCTACAAGGGTTGTTACCAGCACTGTGTTTAGTTGCAGAGGAAGCATTTACAATTTCTTGCTCTTGAGGAAAACTATGCATTAGTTCTAAGATGGTGAAGGAAATCTCCAAATATTAAACCAACAGCTTCAATTGCTTCAGCCTCTGTTACCTGATTACATTTCTCTAATATGCCTCTTTGACGACCTTATCTTTTTTCCCTTCCCTCACTGTGTTGAGATCTCCCCATAGAAATTCTGAAGTGACCTTTCTCACTACCACTCGTTCATCCTCCCACCTGCAGCCATGTACTTCCACAGACCATGAGTCTTGTCTGAGCAGGAAGAACTCGAGCGGGGGCCATGTAGAACTGTGGTTGCTGAGCCGAGTCTGCCAGCGAGGACCTTCACCTGCATGGTACCAGTTACAGCTCTTGGGCCTAAGGAATAACTGGGATAAAACTGTCAGTTATTAACGTCATACTCCTAGGCAGGCACTTGCACAGAGTGTGCGTTACTGGGTGGCACTACATATTTTGGGACTTTTCACATGCTGGGACATTCCAGCTGTTGGGGATGAATGAGGACAGAAATGGTAATAGAAATCATTCCTACATTTACAGTAATGGGCTAACATGGAAAAGAAACTATCTGTGGCACAGCTTGTGTTTCTGAGTGAGTAAATAGAATGGTTCAAGGGCAAAGGGACAACCAAGGATTATAAACATCAGGGAATTTCTTGAACGCTGTGTTGAGTCCATCAGTGATTTTGTATGCTCAGTAGTCTGGTTTTGTTGTATAGTGATCCTGAGGTAAAAAAACATACTCAAAAAAAGGGCAACTAAAACTCCTGCTCCCAGAAGAAATCAGTTTAAAAGGGATTCCATGTTAGTGAAAGCCACTGTCACACACTGAAGGGAAGGCAAGTACTCTTACTGAAATACATCCTGTTCTGGGTAGCAGCAGTTGATCCTCTTGGAAGTAAACCATCAGGTTCCTAATCACTTCTGAAATTTAGGCCACTGCCTTAAATTTAATCTTCTGGGAGCAGTCAAAGATTATGGAAGCAGCAGGAAGAATAACAAAAGAAATTCATTTTAATCTGAAAATGGCACAGGGGTTTTATCTTAATACCATTTCCATTCGCAGTTTCTATTCACAAAGGGATCTGCTGCAGTGTTTAGCATATTTGATACCAATGGCACTGATGATTCCAGGAGCTGAGTCAAATGACGTAGTGAACTGCCACCACAGCACTTTGCTGGAATGAAGAAAGCTTCTGAGACTCAAATATCTGATGGGCTTTACTTATGACAACAGTAAGACTTTACTATGCACTAATGTTTCAAATACTCAGTCTGCTAAGCTTTGAAAGTTAACAGCACACAGAAAATCGTTTATTCTGGCATAGTAAGATAATCTTTGAGACGCATAAATCCTCACACACTCTCTCCCATTCTTGTCTCCTTTCTCTTGGACTATACCAAGTTTACACCAGAGGGGGGAAAAAAAGGGCTAAAATTTATTTAGAGCTATTTTTTCTAGTAGGTAGGAAGAAGCAGCACTCACCTGCAAATCCCTGCATAGGCACATGAAAATAGTTTAAAACAAATGGGATGCTACATATCTCTTAAAATTTCCTTACACTGTAATGACTGTTTTCGAGTGTAATAACCAAAAGTTAGATTCTTTCTTAAAATTACAGTCAACTGAGAATTTGAATAGAAAAAGTTTTTCTACTGTGGAAATAGAGGTGTCTGGGAACTTCAAAGGAAAATAATTTTATAAAAATATTGTGTCCATAAAGCTCAAAATTTTTTCACAAATAGCTCAGTGACAAGTAATTTTCATTGCACTGAAGGCAAGGTTTTAAGGCAATATTTTCTCTATTTTCCATATGTGTGCTACAAAGCCAAATAATGTGGAAGTGGTGGCCTTCTAACCCTATCTGTCATAAAGAAAGTAATAATATAGAAAGAGCCTCAAAACTTTAGCTTAGTGAATACATGCACTGTCCAATATGTCCAAGCCAGAAGGCTCTAATATCTTCTATATGACTGTCAAAAAATAAAAAAAATTCAAAACATGCAGAGTGCACCAGGGCTCCTCAGACCACCAAAATTCCCCTGGGAAAACAGCATGACATTGGCCTTGATACTGAGTAACCCCTCCAGTTTCCCCAGAAGAGAGCTTCAAAGATTTAGAGGAGTTTGAAAATTTTTCTTATTTGCTCTAATTCAGAGTGAATACAAAACAAACAGAACAAAAGAAAAATCCATTGAAAACTAAACATTACTCACTGGCCAGCTGTGTAAGGAAAGAGACATACAGTATAATGTAGGCAGGCAGTGGGCATGGGGACAATGACATGACAGAGCTGTGCAGATGCCTGGGTTACCCTGGGCCATCTCTAATGACATGAAGACCCTATATTTAGGCAACATATCTATATGCTGAAATAACTCCAAATTAAAAGATATAAATGTTAGTCTCTACAAATTTAATGTCTAAACTCTCACTATAATGGATACAGCCAGTGGAACAATTCAGCTCACCCTAAAGTTCTTATTTAGCATATGATGACCAAATCACCTCTCTAGACTCCACTGGTTGGCTTGACTGGATATTTGTTTGCCATAGCAGAAGTTTGGACTTCACTGACCTGTATACCCATAATTTTAAGTGTCTTAATCTCTAGTTGTAATCTCACACCAGTGGTTAATTCCTTGTCCCCTCAGAGAAGAAATTCTAATTTTTCCAGTTGAAACCACCTTTTCACATAGATGCAGGTCTCTCTACTGCTTTCAAAGTTAGGGACCCACATGATCCATACTAAAGATTGACCAGAACCTGGGTTATTTCTCAGTCTCAGTTAGGAACGTGTGGATTGGACATCCTCAGTTTATTAGGAGGGAAAAAGTTCCAAGAAAGGAAAATAATCAGGGTCAGTTAAAACGGTTTGTATAAAGCAGAAATAAGCAGATTAAGGTTCAGGCAACATCTCAGCAACCACAGGGCAGTTTGCAGAATTAACTCAGGAGCAAAGGCAATCTGCACATTTCAAGGTGAGCTTGTACATAACAATTTGGTGTTCACAGGAAGATATGTCTGCATGGCAGTGACAAAGATTCATGTTGAAGGGCACACTAATCCTGTGTTACAGCTGGAGTATGTTTCATATTAAAGGTCAGCACTTTCAAATGTTCCACTAACTTTGTTACACAAACCTCATTCTGAGAAAGCAGAGTAATACTATTTTTAGCACTTTTCATATATAGATTATATCTTTTAGTCTATCAAAAAAAAAGCACACAAAAACCTAATAAATAAAATCTCTCTTGCAACACCAAGGGACGCACCATGAGAACTCAGCTCACAATGAAGGCCAGTACCTGAGCAGACCAACAAACATCACGTAGAGTGCCAGCACTGTTCAAGGTAAGCAAAACAATTAGAATTTGAGCTACAGGAGTGGAAAAGAGCAGAAAGAGACAGAGGGAAAGAGAAATCATATATTTGAAAGCACTTTACTAGCTTCTGCATCAGATTCTAATGCACCTGCTCAGGTATTCTGAGTTCTCGAAAACTCTGAAACAATCCTCTCATAAGAAGTGCCTAAGATAATAAATCCACATTTTAATGGGATATATTGAGTGACTGCTAATGAAAACTTGTGCTAAATTTAAAAAATAAAATTTACTTTCTGGTATTGCACCACTTGCAATGAAAAATCCATCTTTGGAAGTCTGAATACAAATCCCCAAAAGAGTGCAAAATAACAAGGAAAGCCCTCATGTAACATGTCTATAAATAACTCTTCAGACCAATCTTTGGACAGGGTAACATCATACTCAGGCATGTGCTTTACAATTTGATTTTTTAAAGAGGTTCCCACATGAATAATCTATATTTGGTTTATCTTTTCCTCCTCTGTGCTCCCTTTAACACCAGGTACTTCTTGTGGTAGTTTGGCCCTGGCTGGATGCCAGGTACCCACCAAAGCTACTCTATCATTCTCCTCCTCAATTGAACAGGGGAGGGAAAATATCACAAAAGCTTCATGAATTAAAAGCAGGCAGAGAGACTCGAGCAATTAGCACCATGGGCAAAACAGCCTCCACTTAGGGAAACTAGTTGAATTTATTACCAGTAAAATCAGAGCAGAATAATGAGAAGCAAAACAAATCCTAAAAACACCTTTGCCACACCCCTCCCTCCTTCCTGGGCTTAGTTTTATTCCTGATTCTCCACCTTCTCCACCGCGCTGGCACAGGGAGATATGGAACGGGTGTTATAGTTAGTTCATCACACATTGTTTCTACTCCTACTTCCTCCTCAGAGAGAGGAGTCCTTCTCCCGTTCCAGCGTGGAGCCTCTCCCACAGGAGATAGTCCTCCACAAACTTCTCTGATTAGGTCATTCCCATAGGCTGTAGTTCTTTCAGGGTGGGCTCCTTTCAATTCCTTCAGGAACAGGCTGCTCCGGTGTGGATCCCCCACAGAGTCACAAGTCCTATCAACAAACCTGCTGCGGTATGGGCTCCTCTCTCCAAGGGTCCACAGGTCTTTGGAGACAGGGGCCTGCTTCAGTGTGGGCTTCCCACAGTGTCACAGAAGTCTTTCAGGCAACCACCTGCTCCAGAGTGGGGCTCCTCCACAGCTAGCAGGTGAATATCTGCTCCCCCGTGGCCCTCCACAGGCTGCAGGGGCACAGCTGCCTCACCATGGTCTGCACTATGGGCTAGAGGAGAATCTCAGCTCCAGTATATGGAGCACCTCCTCCCCCCTCCTTCCTCACTTGGGGTCTGCAGAGCTGTTTCTCTCACAAGTTCTCACTCCTCTCTTCTCCAGCTGCAAATGTGTATGCAGAATAATTTGGTTTGGTTGAGGTTTTTTCCCCCTTTCTTAAGTATTTTATCACAGGTGCATTTGGGTGATCTCGCTATCTAGTTTGTGCTCAGTTTTCGTCAGCAGCCACCTGTGGAACTCATTATAGTGAAGTACCCAGTCTGACCTTGCTGACTTCAGGGTTTACTGTTTACTTTTTGTGTATTAGAGCTGTTGGTCTGTTAAGTTCACAGAGACATCACAGAGGTATCTAAGGTCAACATACAATTATCAGGATTTTGCTGACATCTCTATATTTGAAGTGCTACTGTGGTTTATACAGTCAGAGAAACAGTATCTCCTATTTGAGGGCAATGAAAACTGCTCAGAAACAAGTTTACAAACTATTTTAAATGGAGACATTGCAAAATACACCAGGCACATACACTGCAATCATATAGTTGCCAAGTGGAGATAGTAAGAATCAACTTACTCAACGGCCAACAAAAAATCTCAAAGCCTAAACTCTCCTTCCCAAAAC